>CM068309.1:14024410-14064410 GCA_034768735.1 Schistosoma mekongi | reverse complement strand
ATTTTATTTCACGCTAGTACAAATCAGAATAAGTAAATAGCCTTGAACTGAAATTATTACCTTTGTAGTGATATTAGCTGTCCATAAGTAACAAATCATTAATAATTATTTACTGTTGTTATATATGTATATACATATAGATATACTACTTTTAGTAATCCTATAATTTACACTTTTTTATGTATTGAAGTTGGATTGTGACTGGCAAGCGGAATCCAGGACGCGCATTTCGTCCTATTTGGGACTTATCGGCTGGATGTACCTGCATCCAAATGTTGATGTTCACATTGGGATTCAAACTCAGTCCGCTTCGTGTCAAACGCCACCGCGTTCACCACTAGGCTACCGTGTCCAGATAGTCACACTTGTGCAACGGGCATATGTATATATATATATATATATATATATATATATGGACTGAAACTGGTCAGTCTCTGTTACCATATATGCATCCTGAGCGGATTCCCTCGATATAGCGTCCTGGATTCCGCTCGCCAGTCACAATCCAACTTCAATACATAACTTGTGTAATAACTCTATATCGAGGCAATCCGCTCAGGATGCACGTATGGCAACAGAGACTGACCAGTTTCAGTCCATTACAAATCAACGGGAAAATACAAGCTTATCCTAATTATATTTACACTTTTTTAGTTTCTGTAGGTTTTCTGTATAATTTGAAGATAATTTTAATCAAAATAATTCAATTACAATGTATCATGACATCGTGTAAAAGCTATAGGTTCTAGGTGTACTGTGTGTTAATGCATCGCAAACTAGAATGGTACATCTAGTTCTTCAACTGAGACTAGTTCATGTTGAAGGTTTCTTCTACATTTACTTTTACATTTTTATTCTTTTTCTTATAAGTGATAGCATCCGTAGCTAATGTTTATTTCAATACAGTTTTCCAGCAATGCTTTCACAATCCTGGGCAAAATTGTAACCAAAGTTCATATTAGGCATAAAATATGATGGAAAGTTTAATCACTTAATAGTATCTTCAATACTATAGACATATGATAACAGGTAGATTAAATATTAATGTTTTTGACCATCTTTATTGACCCCACTGTGTATTATAATCCTATCGAGTTCTGTTAATATTATTTTTTAATGCCTTGGCAAGACGAAGTGGATGTTTTCTTAAAAGTGCCTCTCCATAGTATTCTTACTACACTCTTATGAATGTCTTGCTTCTTGTTTTTACAGATGAGTATTATTGAAACATCGTTTTGTCGACATCTTTAATGATTTCTAGTAGATTTTGAATTACTTTCTTCTATCCATGAGATTGAGGATGAACTTAAACGAATCATTTATTTTAGCAGATCTAACGGTTACTTATTAATTAATACATTTAAATTTTAAGTACTAGATTTGAAATTCGAATCCTACTTTACTAACTCCAGTTTAAGCTGCTAGGTATTACTATTACCAACTCTCACATGGTCTCATTCACTGCCACCATTCAGTGCCACACACTCGAATTGGTTGAATCCCACTGATCACATCTGCTGGCTAATCCTCCAAGAACTACTTCCTTAAGTCAGTTATTAATAAGCTCTTCTTGATTATAAGTGAGTGTCTCTAAGATTGTTTATTTTGAACTTCACGTCACGAATCGACTTAGATTATCTGCCGTTACATTGTGGATGCTACTCACATGGTTGTCTATAAGTAGTATATAACTTCTCTTCGCATGACAGTTGAAATAGTAAATAGCCGTGGCGTTAGGAAGCAAAGCATGTTCAGGATACGTAGGAGACAAGAAACGAAGAAAGCGAAGCCAGTTTAGAACCAAATGGGATCGAGGAAAGTAAACGTAGTGTAAATAAATGACTGAAATCTACGTATCAGTTATTTATAACGTTCTATAGTTTCACAACAGTAAATCAGGCCAGTTTATGTTATCGATTTCAAATTCAGCAATATCTAAACTCAATCATTATCTGTGTTAGAACCAAAAGTAGTAATGTGTAGGATTCCATTTAAAAAATACAGCGAAATCAAAATTTAATTATAGTTGGTAGTGGATTCTACTAAGTGCGTTTCGTTTTATTTAAAACTAATCTACTGGATGAAACGCATATCTTTATTTTCAGTGCTAGCTAAATCCAACTTTATTACAACACGTAACTAAGAGCATTCTCTAGTCAATCCACTTTTAATGTACACCAGGATACCAACAGAGACTAACTGATTTTAGTCGTTAATGTCAACAGTGGGTCAGCTCAAAACCTTACATATACCAAGAAGATGACATCAATGTTATCTCAACGCTGTATATTGTGACAGACTTTATTAAGCTCCTTTTCTACTTAGTTTTGCTTTAAATTCTGGTATTTACTGGCTAATTTGTTTACAATTGTCTTCTCATCAGCCTAACATATATATACTCATTTGAATTAATCATACTTACGGTACTGTAGACTAACTTGTTCGCATTTCTTTCTTTCATATACTTTCACTTACTACATTTGGCTTCCAATTGGTTTTTACGTTCGATTAACAAAAGCCTCAATAAATTTGCTGGTATATATATATATATATATATATATATATATATATGTTTATAGATTTAAGCGTAACCATTCGCTGTTTAATGTGATCATATGATGATGACGATGATGATAACGGTGATAATCACCATCCACTTCATTATCTCTTATTACAACAATTAAGCAGATATATTTTTTTCTATTTTACCATCAATCATTCAGCATAATTAACTATGATATGATTTTTATTTTAAAAATTACGTGATATTTATATCATGTCTAATGATTATGAATGAATGGTGATGTCAAGTAACCAGAAGTTTGCAGGTCTTTTCTATCACTCATCATTGAGTGTATATTTTTACAATACAAACTTTCTTCATTTGTTTAGTACACTTTGTATGGGTATCAGATTATGACTACTAGATTAACCTCATATACATTAGATGATGTGGTTTGTAAAATCACTGTAAATGAAACTAAAATGTAAAGACAATCTAAGTCATAGGTTCAAATTCAGTTCTAATCTTGCAGTGTGTAAACAGTTATAAAGATAGGTTTATGCAAATTATTGCATATCAATTATCCAGTTTCTAGTTTATGGACGAAGGAATATTTATTGTGATAGGGTTCAACTTATTGGCATGTTTAATCCTATCCTACTTTTTATTAAAATAAAGGGTATTTTGTAATTAATGGTGACAGACTAGCAGAAGTGTAATTTTTTAAGGCGGTTATTCTATTGTTGAGGTGAATTTTGTGAATTTATACTGTACTTATTATCATCAACTGGAAAATCAATCAAAACCATTAAACACTGTACAGATGTTTCTTTCTACTGTTCTAAAACTCCTTAGTTATACTTGGTTGTAGGTAGTCGGCAATAAACTGTGTTTGACCTTCGTTTTATATTAGTTGATACTTATCGGCAAGGCATATACGCGCTGTTGAGGTAACTGATACTTTCTGGTGTATTTAAACCCTGATCATACAGTTATACAGTGGTAACGGTTGTAGACTATGAAACTGTATGATTCTGGTTTAATTACACAAAAGTAAATCAGTTTCCTCAAGATTACAACGGGGTCTTTCTGACAAGTCCCAAATAGCACGTGACCTAGACTGAGCAAGATCTCCTGCCAACCACCTCATTCCACAAACATACCTCACGCGATGTTATTAAACCACTTAAACTAGTGCCCATGTTTCCACCTAATCATTGATAAAATTCGGTCAGTTTTAAAAACTCTACAAACATAACACTAATCACTACTTAGTGGTCAATCAATGTAGACAATACCAGTACGAACCAACTCTCCATACACCGTAACAAGCCTGATGACCTGTAAAGCCTCTATTTTGTTGGTTCGTAAATAATTAACGAAATCATAATTCAATAGTCGTTTGCCTTTTCAACGACTTTTATATTTATTTTGTATTAAATATTCCTTATATAAGTATGCCATTTGTTCATATCACACGAGTGATATTTTCCTGACCAGTTATTTTTCCTCATATCAGTTAATTGAAGGCCCGTGTCAATTATTCGGATTTATGAATAGTTATTCCTAAATCACAATTAAAACCATCTGTCTGACTACACGCATCTCACAATTTATGCAATTATTTGTCTCTTAAGAACACTTATCACCTTTATGTCTCAGGGATCTCAATGTTTTCTAATTCCAGTCAAAATCTAAGTTGTGTGTGTTTTTACTTCAATCGCTAGGGTGTATAACCCAGTCTTCAACTATTATTATCAGTGAGTTAACGTTTCGATTTTAACACAGTTGACAGAAAATCTTGGGTTTGATCTTACACTGGTCCGTGAGTGTTAAATACTATAAAATCGGAAACCAAATTAAAGAAAGTATTCATTGCTCATTGATTTTCCTTTTGATATCATTTCTGTATGGAACTTATCATCATATCGTGGTAGACACTTATCCTAATAACTTCTATTTATTTTTCAAATTTCGATTGTTCTAATATGTGAAGTAAAACTTTTGAACTCATTTTCTTTCATCCACTTATCGATATTATACTTGTTTATTCTATTATATAACGGCAGGTATTGTTGTTTAGACATTTTGAACTCTTTTAAAAAAGTTGACGACTCTTAAGAAATTTTTTGTTTTCGATTTTAGTATGCATGCAATTTAACTTGTGTATTGATAAATTTCATAATAAATATTCCTAGTTGTTTGTTTATACTTGAACATATAATCTAACATATAATCGACTAGATTATTGTTCTTTTTTTTTGTAATTTCAGTTTCCTTTATGTGTTAACCTTAAGGCTTACTCATGGATTTTAATTAATTTGAGTGTTGTTTTCAAAGTTCCATGCTTAATTAATAACATTATAGTGTTGATATTATACTGTAATCGAAATTAACAATATGCATTTATGATATCTGTCATGTTACAGGAATGTTATTATCTTCATTAAAAAGTAGTCATAGTTTTTTAACTCCTTCAATTATCCAGTATCTTCACTTTTTTCTGTTTGGAAACAGACACGAGAGGTTTGATGTTATCTACAACATTTTCAATATTCACATAGTATACTGTATCCAGCATTTTTGATCACTTCTCCATTCATTTAGTTGATGAATGCTGGATATTAGAATGTAATTTTCACTAGTGATTTCATTTAAAGCTCCAACTTTCACTACTTTTTTTTGTAAGATAACCTCAGATACTAGAGAGAAAATCGTCAGTGAAAATCAATGTCTAAGGTGTAGCGGTTATTCATTAAACGAACGGAAAGGTGACTTAAATTTCTGGATATAAAACAAATAGTGTACATTGAAAGTGTTTTAGATAACCTTAGTTGTTAACAAGTTAATTTCATACAAGTGGTTCTTTTTATGAATTTACGTTAAACAAGAATGACATTTAATGCTGAATAATATTATGAATTCATTATATTTGGTACACTCTCTGTGGTTATTTGCAATTTAATAGAAACTGTGGATGTTAACATACTTGTTTATTGTGTAATATTGTTTTATCATTTAATTCAAATTGGGTTGTAAGTACCTGGCAATAATTTAAAACAATGAATATGTATCATTCTGCTGTAGGTTTATAGACAGAATATTAGCATTTACATATACCGTAACCTGTAACATCGACATAGTTCTGTCCTTTACTGTTATAACTTGTAATAACAGGATGTCTGAAACCTAGACACTTCCTGATATCAGTAAGGCACAATTTCATTTTCTGTAACCTCGGCTACTACATACGACAAATCATGCAATGAAGATTTATTAATATCGGGAACAGAAGATCGTCAATTCATTCATTTATCTACAGACTAATTGTATTGATTAGTACTTTAAAGAATTTGTCACAAATTGAGCAATAAACCACACTGAATTTATTAATACAATAAGAGAACAAACTGATTTTTTTTTCAGGTAATTGTATTTTGGGAACATAACCAACAAAGAAGTTGGTACTGATTTTCCCATTTATTTGAAAACATTGTTATATGTTTACGCCGAACGAAATCACTTTACATTTCTTGAATTTTGAATTGATAAGAGGTTAATACTCGTATATTTAAGTTCATTAAAATATATAGTTTGAGTGAAAACGGAATACTTTTGGTCTGTTAAAGAATACATGACACTACTGAAGCTCTTTTTATTTCTATGATGGATTTACTGTTCGTTATAAGTTTCAATAACATAGTATTACCTACATCAAGGTATTTTCTTATTTAAGATGATTAAAGCCTCATCTGATACTTTTTTAGTACTATAGACGCATTTTCTTTAATTTCAGATATTTTAAAAATTATAGCCAAGTCATCTGTTCCATTTTACTATTACGTATCATGTGATTTCGCTGAACAAAAGAACAGAAGTATATGCACTCGTTTTCACTCAATCATCTTTTTATAAAAAAACATAACTTCTAAGTTCACCTATCAAAACTAGGCTGTTACGAGGTATACTTGGTTAATACCAAGGGAGAAATAACGGTTGATTGTAATCTCAACAAAACTATAAAGATCGAGTGAAATTTAATACTATAGTCGGTAAAGGATATACACTTAACTAACTAATCACTAATAATATGCCACCCTATGAACCTTAAATCTCAGATAAAGTCTGTCCTACGATGGTAATGAATTAACATTTCTTTAAAATATTACTGTTTGTGTATACATTTTTAACCAACCTAACACATTACAACGAAAAAGTTATTACATGATTCTCTCTGATTAGTTTAACAACAGAATTATTAAAATTGTTTCGATCACCTAGCGGCATAATTGGAAAATTCATTCTTCATTAACCATAAGTCTAATACGTCAATTTCTATATTAGCTGTGTCTCCCTCTTCGTCTCACCAGCAGCTTGTCCGAATACTGTTATCGTTCAGGTTCTCAATTATTATCTTCTTTACCCTTTTACAAGGATTAATGTACTATAAAACTATTAGATTGTTCTATCCAACTAAAGTTTGTTCATATAAAATTTATGTTTCACGAAAACTACTTATTTCATTTTATGCTTCTAGATTTTACATTTTTCCAAATTTTAGTTCCATGTAACAAAGCTCTAGGAATATTTTGGTTGATATTTATTTAATGTATTGTTTATAAATAAAAATCTTTCGTTCTTCCTTTACTATGAACTGTAAATTTATTTATCCTTTTCCATCCAATTATTTGATGGACAGTGATTCTACTCAAATATCCAAACATGTGACTCATTAACTAGAAGCCAAATGCTTTGACCTTTAATCCACTAACCTTTTGAAGTATATACTCCCCCCATGACTGTTGATAATACTTGATGACTAGCAGCCCGTTATGTGGAATATAGGTCTACATTTTCCTTCCATTTATTTTCAACCACTAAGCGTCAAACATAAGGCACAGAGATATTAAGTCACTGATTAGTGGGAACACTACAATTTGATGCTCAATACTAATGACGACATTTTGTTACTACTAAGTGGTCAATGCATTTTTTAAACTAAACTGCATTGTAGTAGACAAGTGATTGATTAAAATTGCTTTTGTCAAAAAAATCTTTTTTACATTGTTCTTTCTGTATGCTCTACTTGTCTAACTGCTATATATGCACAATGTTATGTTGTTCAAAAATAAAAGCATGGTAATTTAGCTACCTTTTTAATAGATTAAGCACAATATGGTCGAGTGGTTTTATGATATTAGATGATGTAGTTCAAAATCGATAATGGTAATACCGATGTATCCACTTATCTCACTGTAATTCTTGAGTTTCTCCTTTACGTGCATTCTTTACATTAATATCAATATTTAGTCCATCTCACTATGATTACTACTATAATGTCTCCTGTTCTGTCACTCATGTTTTTATTTTCATCTCACCGTCCTGAGGTGATATGAAAACTTAAGCTGAAGAACATTTGTCCTAGACTTTACGTTAACTGTGACTGATAGACTGGTTATTCATTCAGATAACATTATTATTTGAATCATATCCTGAACGTAACATTATTCTATATAATATATCGAGTTTTTTGTTTTGAAATATCCTTTCTAGTCAGGTCATCAACCTATGGTTCGATTATGGAATGTTTCAGATCGCTGTCAGCTAGCTGAATTCGGTGGTCATCATTTCCGAGTAGTAGCTGTTCGTTTCAGTCCAAATGATCAATATTTAGTTAGTGTCGGTAGTCAAGAGGATCATACTTTATATGTATGGGATAGACAAAATGGACAACGAGTAGCTAGTGCAAAAGTTACAAATCGGGTAAATAAACAGAGAGATGTTTTTAAAAATTTACATTTCTGTATAATAGTTTACGTCTGTATGTACCTTGAAGGTTGTTTAAAAGTTTTTTAAAATATCTTTTTTTATTTTCACACACCAATGGACTTGTCTTGCCTACGTCGGCAGGATTCAGGTGAGCATTATTTGTAAGCTTACCGACAGATAGACCTTTGATTTTTTTGAATGACAAAGCTTTCCTAGTGGATATTCTAACAAAACAGTTTACTATTTTATTGTCTTTGTCTTTTAGAAGGTAACTAAGATAGTTATTAATGATGAACTCTTGTTTAAGATATCCAACGTGTTGCTACGCAGTCGGCTATATGTCACCGACAGTGTCTGAATTCTGGTTCGAGTGAATTTTATTTGAAATACTTAACAACTTGCTGAATATCCGAAGCCATGAGTTTATCTGAGAATTGTCGGAAAGGTTTTAATACTTCTGCGACTGTTGCACTGAATAAACCGGCGGGTGGGGTATATTTATTATTTAGATGCTTTTATATCTTCTTCTTGATGTTACTAGAGAATGATATCGTGTGGTTAGGTGGCCCGAAACCAAAATGCAAAACCGGTCTGTTAAGCCTCCCTCTAAAAAGCTTATCGTTTGTGAAGCCTATTGTAAATTCTTCTCCACTACCCCCTCTTCTATTTATCTAAACTTCGCCCCATTCTTATTTAAACACATCTTTCTCAGTTCACGTTAGACTCGTATCATTTATTGTTACCTTGATGATATCGTTCCCAATTGGTATAGATTATTATTATTCCCATAAGTACCCTGATAACAATTCTTGCAATACGTGTGTCCTCAACACGACTTTATTATTTGATTATAATTATTACTTCATCTAACCAAACGTTGCGTTTCGCCTATTGTGCATTGAATTCATATGCTTTGCTTGTATTTTATTTTTGAATGTAAGTGATCACTTTATTACCTTATATCGTCCATACAAATCTATGACTTGGAGTACAAAATCTGGGTTACAGTGAGATAATTAAGTAATTGCAATTTATGAGCGGTAAGAGATTACTGAGGTTTCTTACAACGCTTTCAGTGTTCAAAATTCATGTCGTAACAAGTGTTTTCAGCCATTACTGGGATAGTATTATATATTATAGTATAGTTTTCACCAGCGGCTTCACTTAAGACTCTAATATTCACCATACTTCTATTTTTCATTCGGGATATCAATATACCCTATACTGACACGTTCATAGGAAGCTGTTATGGATAACTGCGGACTCTTGAAATGATACTTGTAATTATAATTGCACTAATCGCCTATTAAATAAACGGAAAAGTGATTGAAACACCAAAATTCACACAGTTATTGAACTTTGAAAACGTGGATACCCTCGACTTGAATGATCAACACAGTGCATCAAGTGGAATCTCTCACTCTGGATAATATGTAAATACTGTAAACTAATTATTTAGTAAATATTTAATCCAAATATTCATAGTAGTGCACTGGTTATTAAAGTTACAGTTATTTCACTTATTTATCTATTTATAAACTTAACTTTTTTCACCTGTTATCTTTGGATTCATCATCAGTGCCTCTTCAAGAATCCAAACGAGCATAATCAGATCCTTCAGCGACTAGATTGTAAATCCGTTAATGACATTGTCTACCTCAGTCAATTTTCAGATTTATGTGACCTTTTTTAGTGCTTTTCTATATGTGAGTTACTCCCAGCACTGTTAATTCCACAAATTACAACTGAAACTTTGCTATTCGTGACTTTATTTGCTGTCTAATTTAACTTGATAGTCCTTAATGTAGGCTTTGTTTAGATAAAAATGGTAAAACTACATACTGTTTCATTTTATTTGGACCAGATATATGAAAAATAAACCAAGTGTGTATTATGCATAAATCGTTTTTACAGCTTGTATAAAGTCAGTTATTCAGTCGTAATCAATGTAGAGCCGGTAATGGATTTTCATCAGCCTACATTATATCATTATAGTGAAGTGGAATTATCAAAATAAATACCACAGTAGTAGTATTTGTATAATTGTTAATAAAAACTTTTGGAGGTAGAGAGTGAAATCCGAAAAGAAAGAATAAATTTAATGGAGTATAATGAGTAAGTTGATTTTTGAGCTCCAGGATTTAAAGGATGGCATGTAGTTAATGTATCCATGCCACTGGAATCGGTTTTGGAGCCATGTCAGCCAGCGTCTCTAACCACTATTAGATGCATGCAAAAAATCTTATGAACTAAATCAGTTTGTGGACATCATTCCCATGGTTAGACTTGATAATTTCAAATAAAGTGAGGATTGGATTAGTGGTTTACAGAATTAAGTAGTATATTTTTAATAATCTAATGAGTAGAATTTTATAGGTTTTTTCGTCCAACAAAGAACGAAAATATTTACGAAACTTGGGCGCCGAGTGTACGTAAGACATATGAATAGAATGTATTTGTAAATAGTCTCAGTGGATGAAATTAAAGAAAAAATTGGAATTTTTTCTTTAATTTCATCCACTGAGATTATTTACAAATACATTCTATTCATATGTCTAATGAGTAGAAGTTTCAATTCCTACTTTTTGAATCATCACAAATATACAACTTACTATATGTCTAGCTAATCCATGTTAATGGTATAACTGCTTATTTCCCAAAACATTTCTTCAAAAGTATGTCATTTTATGTTATTCACCCATTCATAACATCAATTTACCATATAAGTTTCATTTTATTTCTTAATATAAATACATTTTGATAGTGTGGTGAATAGATGATGTTCATCTATAAACAATGTGATGCTTTTTTTTTTATCAAGATTATCTGCAATGTATTATGTATACCTACTTTCCAGATTAGCTGTGTCATCTCATCTCATTATGCTATTCAAATTTATACAAAGTATTAGCTGTTTTCAATAGTGAGTAATTGCTTTTTGCCAGTCTTCTGATGGTGATGTGCTCCATGAGCTAAATGGTTTAATGGTGAAACTTTCATAAACTTCATTCTGGACAACGTCAGTGACTACTTCATGCGGAAGTGGGGTTTCCAGTTTTACTACTTATACTTATTCGAATGGCCCTGTCTGTGAATGGTTTTCTTCGAAGGTTTCCTTGTCTTCACTTATTCTTAGGTTCCCGTTGACTGTCTTGTTAGGTTGACCTCTGACCTTGTGGTAGATTGACCTCCACTGTGAATGGATATATCGATTAAATTTTCTTCGACACATCTATTCATCGGCAGTCTGTTTGTATCTTATGTATCTGAAAATGCTTCCGATTCAGAATTTCGACGCTTTGCCAATAGAATTAATATCCATAGTTGTTTATGAGCACTGATATCAGCTATATCTCATTGTTAATTTTGCTTCTATATATGTGTAGGTGAGGCGTAATATGTCCATTATAACATTCCTCACAGTTAGAACAGTTTATTTTATAAACGAGGATTCATCTATCTTCTTTTGCTTTTGTATTTTTGTGTTTGTAAGATGTGTAATAAACAGATTGGATTGATTCATTAGTTACATTAATTACAAATATTTTCAAAGTCCTTGCGATTTTCGAAGTACTTTCAACGTAAGATAGAATAATGGTTACTACAGTTGATTGTTTTAATAGTATGCAGTTGGGGATTCTATTCATTTCAATTTTAAAAATTAGGTTTTATTAATACCTCTCAAACACATAAAAAATGTAACTAAAAACTAGATAAATGTACTTTGATTTTATTGTTAACTTATATCAAAGGTACTAGGCAAGTTAACTTGAACGGAAGTTTTTTAATAGCTTCGTGGAAATATAGTTGTTTATTTTCGTGAATTTCGATAGACATTCAACTATTATTTTAAGGAATTAACTACTATATACCTTCTCACAATAGTCTATTCATTATTTGATTTAAATATTGTGTGAATTTCATCAATTACATATATATTACAAAAGTTGGTCATATTCTAAGTTGGATTATATGATATGATTTTGTCCGGAAACTTTTTACTACAGAACTTTCCATTTTGTTTCCATATAATGTTTCTTGGTGCTTTTAGTTAATTTATTCACCAAGCACAAATTCGTGTATTTACCTTCAAGTATTAGTTTAAGTTTATAGATCAGTGATACTAAGTGCTTATCTAAATAGCATTAGGTGTGTCTGTGTCCAAACCTGTACTTTCATTACTGACAGCCGAGCGCCTTAATCACTAAACTACCGTTTCACTTGCTATCATACTTAGCAAACATTTGTATTTGTGTTATTGAATATATAATTTTGTAAATGTTATAGTAGTGTGTCGTTTACATTTTTCTTGCTTTTAAGTAGAACAGTGAAAGTGTAATTCGCAAAAGTAGTGATACGATTGCAGTATTCCATACCAAAAGAAAGGCATTTCAGTAACAATAAACTGTTTATACAAGCTCTGTTTTAGAATAAACAAAGCCTATTCATACTTACAGATATCTCTCTACTTCTGAAATCTTAATTTTAAGTTGTCAAGTGACTTGTTCAGAACACGCTTTCTGTTTACCAGGGTTTTGCAAACTATATAATATTGATAGCTTTAACCTAACAGTTGTCAGGCGTTCAGACTTGCTACCTACCATTTAAGTCATATACTTGAACTATTTAGTCTCTGTTTCATTTCTTGATTAACTTCGTATTATGAAGTGGTAATGGAACTCAGTCTCTTGCGTTAAGTTGGTTTTTGTGACTTATCACCTTACTAACCAATATTAACATTCCATTCTTTGATAACACTTTTGTAGTTAAAAGGTTCGACGTTAAGTCATCGGATTGCGGTTAGGATTTCTACCATTATTTTCGGTTCGGGCAGTTAGTTTACGTTAAAATTGTGGCTTAAATCTCTGTGTATGATCATGTACTTGGTTATTTTATTTCACCTGTAACGCAAATTCCTATACAACTGTACCACACAAAATGGTAGTCTAGCTTACAAAGCAAGTTTGTGGAGACGTAGGGTCCATTTAATTAAGTTAGAAAATCTCATTTCCGAACCAGTAGAGTGCATAGACTCTGGGATACTGAAGAGATTATTTTATAATGTAGAAAACTGATTTATACAATGCCATTTTGGTTTGGATGTAGGAAATACTATTCGTATCTGGTCACTTATACTTTTTTGATATTGCTACCATTTTTTGTAATACTTTCTTCGTAAAATAATGCATCAAGTTAAAAAAAAGTTGTTCTCGGTTATGCATCAATTATTTGACATTTCTACTTTTATCCTAATCAATACTAACAGTACTTTGATATACCACTTTCATTGTTTATCTTAATTGGCAAATTAATTATTTTGGGTTTATTTTTACTTGAAATGCATCCTACGCTATTACAACATGCTACTATGCTACTTGTTTGTCATAATCGCTTGGTAGTTTTATTGAAATCGTATGTGGAATAACAATTCTCGTGTGCTTGGCTTCAAGCCACACTAAGTGTTCAGGGCTAATGATACTACACAATTGCTCAAACCAAATTAGGTAAATCGTTGTATGAGCCTGCGATTTTGTATGTGAAAGTTCGTAACCACTTAACTTTATCTTGGGGATTTAGGTAGCCCCAATGTGGAACCAGTAGTTCACATATGGCCCTGGACTTTGATAAAAATTAAATGGAGCACGAGCTTACTTTATCACCACTTATTAAAATCACTCGAAAGTAAGCTTACTATCATTCCAGAAGTTATGATCAGCCTATAATGTTTGCTCATTCATATTGACCAATAACTAATCGATATTAAATTTAAATGTGTTACTTTCATGAATATTTGATCTCTATGTGATCTACTTTTTATGTACGTTTTGTGATACAGATTAATTTCGAAATTTAACTCCTCTTTTTTCAGTAATGTGTTTATATACGCATAACACTAAACATGAGACTTTTAGAAAGCATTTGTTAATTTTTTAATTTACGGTTCTACATTTCCGATTGTGATTACTCAATATGATATGTTTATGTTGATTGATGTGATTCGATCACTATTCAGTGATCAACCAATATAAATAACTCTTTCTTGTAGAAGGTAAATTGCAGCCAGAACAACTTTGTAGTTACACCACAGACTGCGAGGACAGACAGACAGACAGTTACAAAGTAGAACTTTGTACATGCGTACGTCAGTTCAAGTTGCCATGCCTCAATTAGCAGATAGAGATTAAATTGTCGAATCAGATCCCAGAGTAGGGGAGGTAGTGACATAGTTAGCATTAATGGAAGGCAATAGAGATTGGAGACAAGATTTACGAAAATATGATTCAGTAAAGAGAAAATTATGATAGGTTCAGAAACTTAGAATTTGGAGGAAGAGAAGGAGTGTGTGCACCTGCGCCATTGCCAACGATTTTGAGCCATATCACCCAAGGTCTCTAGGCCATTTATTACGAGCGTCACGCGGACCCCAACCAGGTAGTCTGCACCTATTAACATGGCTCAGTCCAACTGTCAGTGACTTCATGGACTGGTGCCATGTTTTGGTTTGGCCACTCCTAGCTTTCCTCCAGCCTACTCCTACACCAGACAGCATTGCTCGTCGAGGTAGGCGGTGGTCAGACATACGTAACACATGTCATAACCACTTCAGCTGATGAAGATTTACTACTTTATCAATAGACTTACCGTATCTACCTAGTACTCTATTCCTAACCAGCATATTGCTTACTCGGTGGTCCCAGAAAACACGAGCAATGTTTCGAAGACATCTATGATCGAATACCAGGAGCCTACAAACATCTTTTATCCTTAATGGCCATGTTTCACATCCATAAAGTAAGATGGATCGAACTTCTGCGCAGTAAACGCATCCTTTGGTCAGTAGTCGGATGTCTCGCCTACTCTACAGATGACGCAAATTCCTAAAAGCTAGTCGGGCCTTATGTATACGAGCAGAAACTTCAGCAAACACCAGACCGTCAGGGCTGATGAGGCTGCCAAGATAAGTGAAGCGGTCAACACATTCAACTGCTTCACTCCCTATCACTAAATTCGGTCTCGAATCAAGCCAAAGCTGAAGTAACATTTTACATTACGATGGAGAAAATCGCATCCCAAACATGCTTACATTCATGTTTAAGGTAGTCAAAAGATTCTGCATTTTATCAGCATCTTCACCTAAGAGAACTATATCATCTGCATATTCTAAGTCAGCAAGTTTATCTCCTGGAAGGAGGTCAACCCCAGAGAAGTCAGACGATGAAAATGTCAACTCTAAAAGTATGTCAATGATAAAATTAAATAAAAATGGGGAAAGCGGATGACCTTGACGAATACCACTTAAGGTAATCATTTCCAATGACAATCCGCCATAAGCTCTGACTCGACATGTGGTATTCGATTAGAGAGCTTGTATAAGGTTAATGTACTTCTCTGGTACGCTTTTCAATGACAGACATTGCCACATAACCTTACAATCTATAGAGTCAAATGCAGCCTTAAGGTCAAGGAATACAACTATTGTTGGGCGTCTAAAAGTGTGTCTATGTTCCAGAACCTGCCGAAATGTGAATATTTGGTCTATACAGCCATGTCCAGGTCTAAAACCACCTTGGTTCTCTCTAGTTTGCTCTTCACGAGCTTTAGCTAGGCGTCGAAGTATGATTGAAGCCAATATTTTGGACACTATATTCGTTAAACTGATTCCTCGGTAATCTTCACAAGAGGATTTCTGTCCTTTCTTACAGATTGGAACGATTAGTGTTTGAGAGCAGTCAGGTGGGATTACGCCCAATTCCCAGATTCTAAACAGGATTCCTGTTAATCTCGCTGCTAAAACTGGACCACCATCCCTAAATATCTCAGGAGTTAACCCGTCGGGTCCTGCTGCTCTCCCTCGCTTTAGGTTCCCTATAGCCTTCTCAACCTCTCTTAGACTTGGGGGGGATCAATATTAATTTGCCATTCAGATTGCTTGGGAACGGTAGGCAACTGGGATGACGCCGAAGGCCAGTTGGACTGTTCCCTAACGTGTTCTACCCATCGGTCCAACCTTCTGGATTGACAGTGAATAATGGTCCCATCTTTTTCTGAGAGAATTTCACTTACACTCGGATTTCCAATACCCGTTTCCTTGATAAGTCTGAACAGTTGCCCTCTGTTACCTATTGCCGCTGCCTTTTCCATCTCTTTAGTTTTCGTCACCCACCACTGCTCACGAACATTCCGTAAGCTTTTAACCAGTTTGTGTTTAAGTTGCCTTTGCTCCTCATCGTATTCAGAACCAGGTGGGATGTGTTGTCGAGCATCTATCAGTTCAGTAGACGCGGCTGAAATCCACTGGGTTTTCCTAACTTTTTGGTTTAGTTTACTTGTAGATATTACTGCTGTTTCGACAGCTTTTTGGATATCATTCCAAGCTGACTCGGGGTGGGTATCGCTTACACAGTTGACCAATTGGTTCTTAAGTTGTTCCTGAAATATATTCTTGACCTTTTCATCATTAAGTTGGGCTCTTATGGGGATCTTTGCCGTGGATCGTTTACGTCTAGTGAGATGCAGACTAATACGCGCTCGTACTAAAGTGTGGTCTGAGTCTAAACATGTACTCCAAAATGAGCGGCAGTCTTCTATCGAGCCTCTCTAATGGTGGCTGATATCAATGTGGTTTATATGAGTCCAGCGTTGAGTTGACTGTGGGGGCCGCCATGTCAGGTGATGTCTTTCCTTATGTTTAAAGTTAGTGCTTGCACGAAACAGACGGTTATCTGAGCACAGTTGTAATAAACGGTCGCCATTATCTGTTCGTTGGGCCTCGACACCATAGGATCCACCTAGGTGCCTTTCGGTTTCGTCTAATCTACCTACTTGGGCATTAAAGTCACCAGCCATAATCACTACATCAGTGGGTTTAGCTTTTCGAAGGAGGTCTGAAAGCTTTCTGTAAAGTTCATCTTTTACTTCATCTGAGCTGCAATCAGTGGGAGCGTAGGCAGAGACAACAAAGAGGCAACGGCGTGTGTCCCTATCTTTCCGAGTTCTTACAGTCCCGTTTAGACGGACAGCACATAAGCGACTGTCTATGGGAATCCAGTCAAGGAGAGCTGTTGAACTTAATGCTATACCTACACCAGCAAGGCCACGAGTGGTAGCAGTGGGGTCTCAAAAAACACGAAGGGTGAATCGGAACGGTTCTTTATTTTCACAAGGTGAGGTCAGGCGAATGATTCTACTTTGATCCTGTATATGCGTTTCGGAGACGCAGTAGACATCGATGGAACGAGGATCTAGGGTCATAGTTAGGAATGCTTGTTGTCCTATTTGGCCTAAGGTTCGAATATTAAAGGCTCTGATATGTAGTTTAGTGCGAGGTTTCAGGTCACCAAGAATAGCGTTTTGTGAACTCAAACCACTAGCATTAGAGGCGTGAGGTGATAAAGTTAGGCTAGACGGGTTAATCGTGGGAATAAGGGAGTTATTGAGAGTTGAGAGTGGGATTTGACCTCGAGCAAAATGATCTCTTGTTCTGTTAGAGGTATGAGGGCGGTTTTCACTTCCTGGCTGCCCACACCATGGAAGGATATTACTTCCTGAGGTACCTGAAAAGAAAACTGGGGTAGTAGTGGTCATAGTGACTTGGGAGCGCGATCGTAGAGCCTGTGTCAACTGCTTGAGGCCGATCACGCACGACCTTGTTACGGAAAGTTTTCGAAGTGTTAGCTCCATTCTTTAGAAGGCCTTACTGCCGGAGACGGAAATCCGTGGAGTAAGGTGAGGTGTGACATTTTTAGGGTCGACCTTTTCTAACCCCTTCCTTCCTTTGTGAGAAGGCAGCATCGCTGCAGATGCTGGTTATCCGAGGGAAACACCTTACTGCTGTCACACCCCGCTGCAGCCAGCAGTACGACTTCGCCCTCAGATCTTAGGTTGCTGCCTTTAGTCTTATCGCTCTCCAACAGACCTGCTTGTCATGGTAGGACCTGGAGGAACAAGCGTTTCAGCCAATATAGCTCGATTGGGTCATCACGATAGGTAAGCCCGATCACCACGTCATGGTAGCAGCTACGGTCGGGAGACTGCGAGGCTGAGTGGTATGAGTTCGAATCATACAGGAAGAATTATATCCTTTAAGATTTCTCTTTTTTATGACGAGTATCGGATACCTGTAGCCATTTTGCATCAAGATTGTGATGAATTGGAGATTTGATAAATTCACTTTACTGACAATTCAAAGAGTGCGGTAATTGCTTATGGATAAAATGTAATGACATTATATTTCTAAGCGGTAATCGCTTACAAGATGTGATTATTTATCCAGTGTTTCGAATGAACTGAAATAAACAAGATCACAAGTCAGAATGAGTTTTTTTGACTTAATCGAATAACTCGCCTATAAACAATATAAGACGACTGAGGGGAATCAGCTTTGTAGGTCTGTTTTTCTCCAATCCATTAATATATGTGTATTTTCCCTTTCATGTCAAAACACAGTGCATACGATTTTAAGTCATTTAAAATAGTGATCGTGTTGTAATTTTATTAATCTGTTCATCACTAGCGACTGGTGAAAACATGACATTTGTCACTAGTGTACAATTCATGTACTTTACAAAGATTATAATTTCGAACGGCTATTTGTTATTCTTATCGTTTGCGGTAGTAATGTGTTGATTCTGTTTTTAAAAGTATTCTGATGTACGGTCCCCAGTAAATTTAAATTTCTTATGTTCAGCTTATTTCGAAACGGAGTCAATGATCTTATATCTATCGTCCTAGTTGGTTTTTAACATGCATCTATCGATTTGTGATGTAACTAGTCTTTACAATCTCAAGCAATCAGTGGATTGGCTTAACGGTATTCCATATATATATATGATTTGTTTTGACAGTTCTTATTGATTAGGGCGTCGTCCCTTATGCTTACATAAGCCATGCATGCACACGAGCATAACTACTCACCGACATTGAAGTAATTTGTCTTCTATGTAATGTGAAATCTGTGGGCGTACATCGTAACAATATTATTTTTTCCAGTTTTACCAAATAAAATATCAGTTAAATTAAGAAACTACTTTTAGGAAACAAGTGTTTTCACTGTTAATCCTTCAGGTTTTCTGTTTGTTTGTTTGTTGTTGTAGCCATTCGTATGTATTCTAGCATACGTGTTAAATTATATTTCAACTGTCCTTTCACAATAAATAATGATTAATTAATTAGTTCGTTGTTCGTATTCGTCACAGATTGATCTCAGTTGAGTATTATTGAAAACCAGGGAACTCTTAACAACTGCCTTGTTTTGGTGTGGGACTAAGGTATACAAACCTGCAACTCCACCAACTAGTCGAACTCACAACTAAGGTCTCATATCGTGTGCTCATCCATTAGTATCACTTTCTCGGCCAGCGTCCTATGTAGGATTCTCATTTCAATCAACCATTTATAAATCTAAACTATCGAGTTGCGCATTGCTAATGAGCCCCATATTAGAACGAATCAGTTGTCCAGGGTTCTCTGTTTTTCAGTGGTGTCTAACAGGATAATTCTGTTGGGAATACAAACAACAAATTGAAAACTAATTTCCGTAAAACACCTCAACGTTGCCATAATTAGTCATATTTTTGATGAATTTATTAAAATAAATTCAACCTAATATTGATAGTTTATCAATACTAACCTGCCAATCCTTACAATCTGGAAGAATAAAACAGCTATTTTCTGCCTTTTAGCTTTCTTAATTTCTCTATCTGATGTCGGTCAGTTGTGTGAGACTTTTGATTCAGCAGTTTCCAACAGCACTCATTAGTCACATCTATTCGTGTAAATAGTCTTTTTCCTATGAATATGACATTATCTTACAGTATGAAAATTATACAGAGTATGTGGATGCATTTATAACAAGTCGAATTTCATCAGTTCTATGAAGATAGATAATTGTAACATATTCGCTGAAATTAGAAATGAAAACCATTAGGTAATTGTTATGTATTGAAAAATAAATAAATACTCTGTGCCCTTTATAACTGCCAATCAGAATACGGATACGTCAGCCCCACGACTATCAACCCCCAAAGCGGGAACAGAGAAGACAGCAGCTACGAGCCAACCAGACACAATCAATCCAGTCCAATTGCCGGTCATATTGTATTTTAATCATGCCTTTATATATACACAAATTCAGACCGCACAGCAAACCAATCAGGGATTTCACATTAGTACAAAACAGAAGAGATTGTGGCGGTAAACAGGGGTAACTTGTACACAACTAATTAACTATAGTTTATAATAAGAGACAATACAATAACAGCAAATATACCAAACGGGAGGACAGAGTAAGAGGAAACATAACAATAATAAAAATGTAATGTTTACATTACACATGACCAGAATAAATGAATTAGTCCTCTAAAATACAGTCCTAGAAGTTCCTTTACTCTTCTTTAGTGGTCCGACATAACAGTAATATTTCAGTATTCCGAAGGTCATATTCGTGTAGTAGTCTGAAAGTTGCGTCCGACCCTTAGTAATTTGTCGACGAGAACTATTGAGGAATTCCATACTTCGACGAAACAACTGTCTAATGCTTCTAGCTTCCGTTGGTTGACCATTCAAAGCCATTTCATAATGCGGAAATTCGAATGATTTATACAGTTTGAAACGGCATAAACTTATATAAGACAGCAAAACTTATCGTTGCTTCACATGGATATTAAGGCCACAGGTTCCCTAATGAATAAATAGTATACGAATCTACTTTATTCACTGTAAATGTGTCTCTTTTTATTCAGGTAGTTTAATGCTCAAATGTGTGATCTTTTAAGAAAACCTCTTGCTTCAATTTGCCATTGCATCAACATCCATCGTCTCCACAATTCCTCTTAATTACCGCGGTTGACTAAGATATTTTAGGAGACCTCTTAAAACAGAATACATTTACAGTCGTGTTGTAGCATTCTTCTGTATTCTCTGGATATTGTATCGTGCACTTACAAAACGAATGAAATTTACTTTAGTTGTGTTCTTATTTGAACTGAACCTTTTAACCCAGAACAAAACGAATTTATGTAGTAAGCTAAACATTTATGAAGCTATATTTTTCAAATCTAGTCACTTCTTGTCAGTTGTTTCTCGGTTTGTTACTTTTACTGTTTTTTGTAGGGAGATTCGTCTCTGTTGTAGTGTACAGTTTGTTTGAAACATTAGGTTACTGTTCGTCATCCAGCGATATATGTATACTAATATTTTTCTACCATATGTCGTCTGTTTACTGCTTCGTATTATCTTATGTCCACTTTTCGTTTATTTACAGTGTATTTGTTGTAATATTTCCACACTTATTGGTACCGTTTATATACTACCGTGAATGCCAACACTTTTCTACAGTAACTGTTGTATTTATCAAGTATTGTGTGTTACCTCTTCATTATAAATAAGTTATTTTCATGTGCTTGAATTCATAATACATTATCTTCTCTGTATGTTAAACTTCGTGATGTTGGTCATTCATATAATTCTCAATGAATTAAAAAAATACAGTATTCAACCTCATGTTTCTAATTTTACATTGCGGGCTAGTCGTAGTTAGGCAGCCAATGAAATCCATGAATCACTGAACAGTTATTACATCCTAATACGAGATGCCTTAGCAACGTTAACCTACAATCTCCCAAAACTTCAATGCCATTCGTTCAGCGATTAGCCTTCATACAGCTGAATGGTCTAATGGGATCGTGGATGCGCAATCCCAAAGAGTCTCGTATTAGTATGAAGTTACTTGCCTGAAACATTTCAGCATCATTCCATTTATTGTGCTCCTTATGAGTTCAATCTAATAATATACATGTTATGTGAAATATGTCAATAAACTGTTTATGGGACTCCTCACTTGTCTATGCACAACAATGATATAAACGAAGAAAAAATTAGAAATGAATTTGAGTTTTTTTGTTTCTTTGTCATTTCTGTATTTGTTAATTTTGTGATCAAGTATTGAATATTAGTATAAATTCAATGAAACTGGAATTATCTACAACTTATCCACTATGAACGTTTCAGTGTTACGCATGCTAACATGATGGAAGAACGCAAACATCGGAACGTAGTCTTTAGTGAAGAGTTCATGGATATCCTACATTCTTTCAATAAGTGAATGAAAAAAGACCGAAAATGCTGTGCAGGATCTAATGTTGCAGATAACTCCTACCACGTGTATCGATTATGTGGTTGAGTTTGGTCAGTAACGTAGGTGTAGTTAAGTGAGTCTAGACAGCTACTTTGTCCTCGTTTAGGACTTTTCAGAAGGGTTTATTCGTGTCCTCACAGCCAGTCAGACGTCGAACTCTCATGCTTAGCAGACAACGTTTAACCCTTAGACCACTGAACCGACTTTCATCGATAAACATACATACTGTCAATAAATTCACGATTTACATTCTTTCTTAATCACAAATTCTTGTGAAGTTCAACTCACGTTTGATGCAATTAACTGGTAAGTAATGTTGGGTTAAGCGTAGGTTACTATTTGACGTTAGTTAACTGTTTATTAGAGCTGTATGCATTGTGTACCATGTCTGAAAGTTCGAGTTTGTGTAATTGTTTCATATGTTGATCTCATTGAAGTATTTTGACTCCTATTTTCTAAATTTGTTTTCTTCGTTTATATTATTCTTTTTGCTATTGATGCTTATTCCCTTTATCGTGCTGACGTGTAACAACTTAACCCAATATGCACTTCTTTATGACTGATTGGCTTCTTTGCTAACGCAGTTTAAGAATCTGTTTTTATTACTACTTGTATCTATCCACTTCGTGTGTCAGTTGAACACTTAAACTTATTTATTGAACCTTTATTCCAATTACATTAAAGTGTTTTGATAAGTACTGAACTCTTGCATTTGATTCTGATCTATAAGTCACTACTTCTTTTAGTATCCTCATTCTATTATACATTTGCCTAAAGGGTTTATAATCAGTGACGAGTCTGCAGGTTTTCATTATTTGTAAATTTGATATTTTAGCTAATCTCTGTTGTTTTGATGAATTTTCTCTAATAAACGATGCAGCCCAGTAATCAAGTACAAGTTCTTTTCCTCATACTAAACCACACTTTTCTGTGTGACTTCTCCACTATACCCTCTATCTGAACTTAGTGGTTAGGCAGTGTTGTCTTCAACACTCATTTCATTGAATTTTATTACACCCGGCAGGTAGAGCAGTTGGGTTAACACCTGCACATTGAATGTTTAAGGTGAAGTCCCTCCGCTAAATATATTATAGTTTAGATATAATTAGGTATTTTCTCTAAACATCTCTCGTTTACAGCAATGTTACCTTCCTACAAACATCATTCCAAAGGATAGCATGCCTTTTCTTACCCCACAAACCTCCGTCGCAGGTCTTACGGCCTGAAAATTACAGAGATAAAATATCGATAACCACTTATAGATCGTGTGTAAACAGCTTTGTGAAATCATTCTTGGACTGTTCATCCCTATTCCCTTGTTGTTTTGCATCTGCAGTATCATGAAGTAATTTACTTTTTGTTATGAATTGTTTTGGATTAAAAATCATAAGCACAACTTAAAAATCCAAAACTACTAACTAGTGATACTTTCTGGTACCCCACATTAAAATAGGTAAAGCGACCTTGCGCCTGCTATATCATTGTTTAAAATCAATTACCGTAACCTCTAATCCACTGACATCATTTTGTTTTCTTGAAAGTCGTAAAAACTCAATAAAACATATATTAGTAACTGTGGGAAGGCGAATTCTAGGCATAAATTCATTATATTAAAGCGTCGCATTTCGTTTGTCGTCATGAGATCCTGCTTGGCCTATGTTTCGTACTATTTGGCCACCCATCTAGAATCCTGGTCAGACTGATGACTTTTGATATGTTTGATCTCGGGTCACGAATTTCTACAGTCTTAGATCTTCACCACAGAGTTATCCGGGCAGCAACTGGCTTCCTGTAGGACTGATTGAAATGTTCACGTTGGCCACATTGCAACTTGGTTAATTTAATTTGATCACCACTATAAATGACCAAACTGACCTCATATTAATGACCATTAAATTTATTTTCAGTCACTGTAAGCAGTTCATGTCTTAGACATATTCTTTGTATTCTAAATGTTTGATAGTTTAATGATCTTCATGAAGTTTTCTATAAAATCTTTGTAATGTTATCATTCTCTTTTTTTCCATTGATAGATCTATGGAGTTGCTTTCAGTCCAACTGGACAATTTTTTGTTACAGTTGGTGTACGTTATGTTCGTTTTTGGTATTTAGACAACAAACGTAATAAAGTACGTTTCTTTCATGACTTTTTTCCTTCCAGTATTTATATGATATTTTATCTGATATAAATTGTCTAGTATTGATAATTATATTCAGAATAATAATTATAGTCATAGTAAGACTCGTTTTATTCAACACGGTATTCTTCACTGCAGCGAATTAATCTCAACGCGAATATATGCTAAATTGCTAAACTCTTTTTTATAAATATATGATTTATAAATAATCATTCATACAACCTGGCATATATGTGAATCAATCCAATTTGTCATATCACTTCAGCATGATAAGATAAATATCGCAGTAGCAGAATTAGTAGTAACATCAGCAGTTATAAGAAAGAATCAGGAAGGAATTTTTTTGTAGAAAAAAGGTGTATTAAAATTTCGAAGTTCAAGATTTAAAAAGAAACGACGAGTGTATAGACCTGTGTTATTACAGCTGGTTCTGAGATATATCAACCAGCGTCTCCAGTGATTAGTTACAACAATCGCATGTACCTTAACCAAGGGAGCCTGCACCCACCAAGATTGTTTAGACCAACATTCAACAACTTCATGGATTAATAATAAGCTTAAAATGTTCCTTAACAATGATAGACTGCTATTTTTATCTATATACAAGTATTTGTAACCGATTTCGTCCACATTTCATATTTTCATTGATAAATATACTCGATATATGAATGATATAGTAATCAGCTCTTATTTTTTCAAACAGTGAAGGAGAAAAATGTTCGTATCATCATAGTGGTTTTCTGGATTTCGTATGTATTTTATGAAAGCATGAAAGTATAATTGCAACATACCTTTCTACTGAACGGGCCTCAATGTAGATGTTTCCAATTCTGCACAATAACATTGTGTTGTTTAACCAAAGTCTTAAAATCTTTACTCCTAAAAATTTTATTAGAATTTTTCCTTCTGAACTGTTTTGATTAATTTATTTACTTACATGCCAAATGCAAATTTATGTTTCTCGCTTTGTTTTGTGTGAGCTACTACATTCTTGTCCAAACAAAAATAAGTGACACCGGGCTCAAACCCTATGACTAAAATTCAATCTACTTATCCACTGAGCCACTGTTCGATTTTGACAAGGCAATGTTTTACTGGACATCATATCTTCATTGAACAAGTGATAAAGCATCTAGAAGAGAATGCAAGAATTTTCATGAACTGTATATATTAACCTTGACAGCTATACAAAATTTATATCAAGGATTTTGTTACTATTTTGCTTTAACCCACAGATTCGTGAAACTCTACCACTTCATGGAAGAAATGCTATCTTAGGTGATATGTTCAATAGTGTATTTACTGATGTATGCTGCATTACTGTATCTTCGTCACCGCTATCATCAACATCTTCTACCTTGTCTTCCTCTAATCCCGGTTCTACTCAAATTAATTCTGTTAAGCTGAAATGTTCAGGAGATGATGAAGATTTGACTAACGGTAATAGTAATATTCATATTAGTAAAACTGCATCATCGGCCCCAAATGTTGGATCAACAGTGACAGTTACATCTACTATTACTGCTGTTTCTACTACCACTTTAACATTAGTTGTAAATACAGCTGGACGTTTAATCCAATTCAATGGTCAACGAGATTTAGATAAATGGGTTGATTTAAAAGTGAGTTGTTCATTATATTATTTGTGTTTATCACATATACACATTGTATCTTACTTTGTATTTGTTCTCTGTGCATGGATTGTTTATATGCAAATGTTCAAACATTCATGTTGCATGTGCTAAGTTGTTAGAACTACGATTTGATTGTCACTATACGTATAAATTTACTAATTCAGTAGTATTTTACTTATTTATTTATTTATTTATTTTCTTATTCTAACGTCAAGAGATAGGATTTCTTAATCTACACTTTTATTTTTTCACCTTTTAAAACATAATATACCCCACTGAATTTAGTTGAATAGTAATCTACGTTATTATTGAAGCTAAACTAGTGTATACACACGGTAACCAATTGGTTCATTTTTCAACCATTATTAAAAACCTAACTGTTAATTTTACTTAAATGTGTACGTAGTTTGCAATTGTAACACATTTTCATTACACTCAAGTAGTTGATTGACTTACAGCTCTGAATGGTTAATGAACACTGTAGGCTTCTTATTCCACTGTGACTATCCGTTTCGTTTTCAATGGATAATTAATTTGAGACATTTTAAATAAATTAAATTTGTAAACGATTATATCGAATCAAATTAATAAAATAATTTTAAAGTGTGTTGTTCTCAGCAATTTCCGTTATCTTGTTCATTTTGTGTCTAATCGCCACATATTAGAGTGTACTTTTCAATAACAATTTCGTTTTAGGCATTTAGAGTTATTTACTGCTGTCTGTTATGAACAAGTATTATGTGGCGCAGACAGATCTCAGATGAAAAACCCATATACAGTAAAATTTAGAGCTTAAAATAAAATCTTTAATAACAATTGGATTGTGGTGTAGAGTACTTATCAACCAAATGAATGAAAACTTGACTGAAAGCGCCGAATACAGTGTACTTTTTGAGCCTATATAGTGTTACATATAATCTCAGGCGTATTGTATTATTATTTAACTCTTTTTTTAAAAAATTCATCATTTACTCACCATTCACTCTAAGTTCTTACCAAAGTGGTTTTATAGATAAAAGTGATTTTCGCAAAGAATTGATGTCAAGTGTCAAACTATTGAAAACAAGAAGAGATAATCTATCTGTTTTGCTCTAGTTTGAGACTCTTAAACACTGAACGTATTGTCGAACTCTGCCGAATCTAAAAAACAACATTTTTCAGTCAATTGACGATAGATAGTTTAATTGGGATCTCATGTCAGTAGTCAGTTGCACTTCCTATTGGATTAGTCATACAGACAACCGTCCTGTATTTCGCTTCATGTGGTATAATAGATGGTCACTACTTTTAGATCCCAAGCTAGTACTAAGCAGATCCTTTGCATTTAGTGATTATTAGGTCTGTAAGAAAAATTATATATTTAGATTTTAGCAATGATCTTATGAAATAGGTAGGTCCTAACAATATTATTCGATAATAAAATGTCATTGTTTCTCATTTTATATATTTCAATAATTTGATTAAAGTTGGATTATGGCTAATAAGTGGGATCCAGGACATGCGTTTCGTTCCATTTTGGACATGTCACTTGGGTGTTTTTGTATCTAAATATAGATGTTAACACCGCAACTACAACTTAGTTCACACATGTCAAATACCACAGAGTTATCAAATGGGCTACTGAATCTCTATAAACATATTTGTGCAACGGCATGTAGGAGTTTCTCGCGGATAAATTTATAATGGGACAAAACGCGTCTTTGGATTTTCACCTATCATCCACAATTCAACTTTAATCATGTTTGTGAATTAATGTTGCGTCGAACCAGTTCGCTCAGGATGCGCATGTAGCAACAGGGGTCAAATTCAGTACTGAACAACATCAATAAGAAGATAAAATCACACTTAAAGTACTTTTATATTTCATCTATTTCTATTGGGGATTGCGTTAAATAAAAGGGAATATTTCTTAATATTAACATTGGTAGTAATAGGTGCCTATTATATTTTGGATACATATTAGGTTAACCATTTGATTTTAAGTGTACGAATATAAGAAAATAGGTATCGTGTCCATATTATTTTTCGCTTTGATCATATTCTTTTGTAGAAATATTGTGTCGAAGTTGAAAGTCACTCATCTGTAAGTGTTTTCATGACACATTCAACACAATGGCCTATATGTCAAGTGAAAATGTTTCATATGATCTTTATTTATCTATAGATGGGTTTTGTTGAATGTAGGATAGTTGAATATAGTTACTGTCTTCCTCCAAATTCTAAGTTTCTGAACTTATCATAATTTTCTCTTTACTGAATCATATTTTCTTAAATCTTATCTCCAATCTCTATTCCCTTCCATGAATACTAACTCTGTTACTACCTCCCCTACTCTGGGATCTGATTCGATAATTTAATCTCTATCTGCTAATTGAAGCATGGCAACTTGAACTGACGTACGCAAGTACCAAGTTCTACGTTGTATGTGTCTGAATATAGTTACTATTTAATAAATAATGACATTTGCTGAGGATGGTGTTTCCAGAAAATAAATATGACAATTCTGTGTTTAAATTACAAATATTTGTATTCGATATGTTCTAACTTCAGTTAAATTCGGAAAGGTGAACCTACATTTTATGATAGAGTAGGGTTATGGGCCTAGGAATGTCAGGGTCACACGATAAGTTCATAAGTGCACAGTACGAATCTTATAAGAGGAAGTGAATGATGTACTTGGTCGAGAACTCTTAACACATCTGTTCCTGTTGGTTTGTACAAATGTATAAAATACCAGTGACTCATGTACACTAGAATTCGGGTTTTCGTTTTCAATTTACATGGTACGTAGCTCCGTCGTTTTATGTAAACAGACTTACATACATTATTCTCTATTACTATCATTATTTGTAATTTCCAGTCTCGATTTCCTTTTTTTCATTTTAGACTTCTAGAGCAAACTGTATTTCAACAAGCGGTTCATGGGTAACTGTTGGCTGTACTACCGGTGTCTGCTTACTTTTTGAAGCAGAAAGCTTACAGTTTATAGCCAAGCTACCTTTACCTCATTCATTGGGTTCTAGTTTGCATGTAGGTTATTTGCCTTTATAGAAATATTCTTTTTAGTACATAATATTTGTTATTTCATTAAAATACAACTTATTGTTTGTCTCAGAATTGCAACCACCAGGATTAAGCGTTTCAAACCCCAATTGTAGCTTCTGTCTTAGTGTGGTTGTTAAGCTTGGTTGACGTGATGAGCCATTTAGTTTATACCGGCTAGAGCACTTGATACTTTAGGGGCGTCCAAACAAAAATGTGGCGTTCATTTGTGAAATCGTTGGTAGATTCAAACTATTTGTTGTGGTTCGTGCTGTTGCTGCCATCAGTGTTTGGAAAGGCTTGGTGATTTATCAGAGAATCCGCCTTAAGAGCGCCTATACATTCAATTTTTGTCTTTTAAATCCCGGTTTTCAAAACTACCTCTTTTTATTCGCAATTTAATTATTTTGGCGCTAACACTAATATTACCACCACAACTTCTAATTATGTAGTAATCATCTTGATAATTTCACCTTACTGTACTGGCATGAAAATCTAAATCAATGCATATATATCGCGTCCTGCTTTGATTGTGTCTGATTTTTATACTTCAGTTTCATATAATTATTGTGGATAAGAACAGAATGTATAAATCCGTACTTAGTACGTAATTTTTATTAATTATTTCTACTTTAGTAATCTTGATTCTCTTATACTTCCTCCATTGATTCTCATAAAATGACGGAGTAGATTGGAAGCTTAAACGAATGCATTTTAGTGTAGACGTATTTTTTTGGGCTAGGTTGTATAATTGCGGAACTTTAATTATCATCATCGCTTACTGTATGTGGAAGTGAGCTTTTCTATTGTTTTGTAAGCGTTGGATCAATTTGTTATAATGGCTTTTGTTATTAGTTTTATTTCGTAAGTTTCGCTGTCTTCACGTGTCTTTGTATTCTTGTTCAATATGTACATACAGTTGATTTAGTTGATAGATCGCTTCTTTATTGATGTTGTATTAGATAACATCAAGAGCCTCTGCACTTATATATTATCTGGTTCAGTGGACTGAACTATATCAAAAACCAATTCTTACTTGTTTATCGAATTTTATTTAATTTACTGTTCTTCATATTCAGTATTCTGATTTGAAGTAAATATTAGTTAGATCAATATTTTGCGTGGTGATCCTAACTCTTGTATTTTTGATCTGTTTTTTCACAGAAAGTTACTGTTAACTATTGTATTGTAGAAAAAAATCAAGTAGAGGAGACCAACCTATCCATAGTGAAACACCCACCCACCTATTCTCTAGTCATGTGATTTTATTTAAATCATGTAAATAAGCATGTTATGCTGTACAATATTTGTGCTTCTACTGTAATTGTCTTATATTGCAACTCAGTCACCAAACGCAGAGATTCATCTAATTGGCTTTAAGCCGCAATGAGTGTCAAGGCTAGTGAATTGCTGGCGAACTTATGTGGCTGGACACGAAACTGCAACCTATGAATTAAAAGTTGATTTCACTAAACCCTAAACCACCACTCTATATTTCTTCGTACTTATTTCGTTTATATTCTCCATATTGTTGTAGCGGTATTATTTCAACCCTTTACAATTAGATGTGTAAATATTCTACCTCGTATAAAAGTTTCCAAGTTATTCTTACTAAATCAGCAGGAAAAATTTTTTTCAAAACAATACAAGAAGTATTGGGTAGTTGTAGCACTGAGTTGTTCGAAGCAGTCGTTAGAAAATCCTGGACCTAGATTTTATGCTAGTTACCACTCGTCAGTAAAGCATAGTTATAATCCTGCGAGAGTCGCTGGATGCTTTTTTCTACAGGTTAGCTTCCACACAATTTTCTCAAAACTGTTGATTCAGTCTGGGTTTAACCATAGTTAAAACGGGAAGAACTTATAATACATTTTGTGTTTCTAAAATGTCAATCGATTTAATTAGTACAAAGACACAGTCAATTAAGAACGGAATTAAGAAATGTGTTAAGATGAATCATTATAAGAAACAGTTATGTTTGTAAAAAGGGTACGGTTCTGTAATTTATCATTAAACACTATTATGAAATTGAGTTCAAGTGGTGGGCATTTAATTGAATATCACTGATCAAGTTAGTTATGTACATACTTAAAACATTTTACAAAAACATTCATCCACAAATTTCATTGCACATCGACATCGTTCAGTAGAACTAGTGTCCTTTCTGCAAGCGTTTTCGTATATTTGGGCACCTGAATCTCAAAAGTAGGCAAATATTCTCGTAACAGTTTATTCCAGATCATCGTAGCTTGCTATACTTCTCCACTTCATTTATTAAACAAGGATCTTTGTTGAAGCGTTGATCGTTTCTTCTATAACAATTTAACTTGGTCCTGAGCATTTCCCTATCTCTTATCATGTTTTGTCATACGATAATTGCCTTTTATACTTAAGAAACCACCGTTTTTTAAAAGAAATAACTTGCTTGATGGAGGTACACTTTATTTTTCATTAGCTTTCCCATAGTATAATTACTTAGAATACTTGCTCCCTCTACTAGGATCACATAAGCAATCAGTTTGTCTTCTAAGGCGACTACTAAAGACTTTTAATGGTGAAATTGTTTTCGACGGCTTATCGTTTTCCGAAGGACAATCGCCAGTTTTCACCCGTAAATTTAATGCTAGTTGCACCAGTCTTATCAGCTGTTAATAAGTTGACTCATTAGACCAGTAGTAACCGACTGCGATTTCTCTGTTTGTTGTTCTAAAGGATGAAGCAGTATTTAGTTTTGTATCTTCATCGGCCACAGCTCTTGATGATTTTCCCCCTAATCGACAACCAAGTGTTATTTGATTATATGTACAAATCGTGTTTAATAGGTGGCTTTTTATTCACATGACAGGGATGGTCAAAATCACTGGTTAATTTATGGTATTTTTTTGAGTAACACCCAGTTCCGTATTTATTTTTAATTCGACAGGTTGAATTGAGTTTATTGCTTTTGTCGATTTATAAGGCTCCAGCAATTTAGATGTACCGAGCGATCTTTTTGTTCTTTGTCTTCCGAAAGTAGCATAAGCAATACAATCATTTTTTCCACTAGCTACATCGAATATGGATTGACGATTACATGTATGCTCATCAATGCTAACCTAGCATTACTTGAAACTCGTTCCATAATTCTTCTAATCTTTCAGAACTGAAAGCAGTTTATCCGTACTTTGTTTGTATGATGGGTACTTAGAAGTAATATTAAGGTCCAACTAAGAGGGGTTCATATAGTGTATGGTTCACTAGTCTTATCAACCCTCTCCACTCTAGCCTTGTACTTTTTCAGTACATTACACTCGATTACCATCTCTACTAGTTTAATACAATTTCTTTATTACAAATTGTATTATTATTACTAAAACCATTGTACTACAATTGTCGTCACTACCAATTTATTACTTAAGCTTTCTTCAAGAACACTATAAAACGAATACTAGTATTGATAATAACAACTATTATTACTGATATTTTATATTGTTTTCCAGATTTCTCCGAATATCATCTCAAATGATATGAATAGCAGTGAGCCTATTTATCCTGATATTATTGCAATTAAATTGGACCGTACTCGTAATCGTATTGTTTGTTTTTACAATGATCATAGGTAAGACTGAGTATTGCATGTTGTATGTTCATAACTGGAAACTAAAACTTTGTTTATATATATACATGTTCTGTATCACTTCTGATTTACAGTGAACATTTTTTGCAACTTTACATTTCATAAATGACTGCTCCTTAGTTTATGCATATTTGGTATGCAGAGGTTTTCAAGCTAAACTAATATGCCTAGCGGAATGCATTTGTTTCCATACTTACATGTGAATGTGACTTGTTAATTGATATGATGTGTCGTTTGACCAATACAGATAATGGTTGACCAAATTAATGATATGAACTTACTGGAACATCTACGGTGACCGCGAACAGTAAGGCTGATTGATCAGTAGTCTGATCCTGCTAGTTAATAACGGGATAAGACTCAAGTTACCTGAGACAAACAACTAGAGTCAATTTAAATTTCACGTTATCGCCTATATACAAGCATAGCCTGATCATACAATTGACAACTTAGGAAAATAGCACTAGTACAAAAGCAATAATGTTAGGAAATTGTGGGGGGGGATGCGCAGCTAATTCGTTGAATTCATGATAAGAAAAAGATATATCAAAAATTAGTGCGTCTAATGAGAGGTTTGGAAATGAAGTGTTCAACATACATGCAATCAAAATAAATGAAATACTCTTCTGAAAAGCAGTTTTGAAAGTTATTCGTCCGACTAATCATTACTTACGTGGAAGACTTACAAAAGAACATTCCCGAAACTGACTCACTCATTTTTAGTGCAGTAAGTTGGATAAAGTTGAAAAAATATTCCTTCGTTTTCTGACCAATTCATGATTATGATTCGAGTTTATCGGCGAATTATTAGTCGACTTGTTGATGTTTGAGCAACTGGCTTTAGTCTCTCATTTCAGCGCTATAGCTAATAATACTATCCAACTATCCAAAGCAAAGTAGTCATATGTTTGATTCGGTCTTTCAGTTTTGTAGTTTTGGCTACAGTGTAGTGTTATGACTAGGTCGAGCGAGGTCTCATTTCGATGATCTCTTAAAACTTATTTCGGCTAATCAGCTGTCGGCTATTTCACTACCTTTGATTAGTACTCAGAGTGTATACAAACTAATTTTCAACGTCACAGTTAAAACATCATAGTGTTAGACGTATAAAATGTTAAGTTTTTTACTTAACAAACGGCACATAACACAAACTATGTCTATACTTAAAACAAACCATTGACCTAAACTAACTCCTACTTCAGTCTAACCTTTTTCCTTACCTAACATTAACCCTAACCATAATTTCAACCTTTAATCTTAGTTCCCAACTAAAGTCATCTTCGTCACACCTTAGAGACTATTTTGCTTCCCTATAATAACTTCTAAAATACGTATAATTTTTAACTATATTAGTGAATTTAGATATCTTTTCTATTATTAATCATTCCACTATCAGTACACCTGTTCTCTTACTATGAATCTGCACTTTTTGTTTATTATGAATATTTGTGTTAGAAATGCATTTGACTGTCATTATTGATGCTTTGAACATATTTTCATTTTACATAAAAGCGTTACTGTATATTAAAGTAAAATCTGATGAAGATCTAATTTTGCAAGTGATATTGTTCATTTATATGTATTATTATTCCATATCTTATTCGATTAACTATGAAGTTAGTTAACAACAATAAATTGAATAAACTTTTCTTTATTTCATCTTACTAACATTATAATGTTATTATGCTTAGATTATAATGATATCATGATTGTATATGTTGAAATTAAATGAACAAATGTTTATTACTAATAAATGAATTAGTATTATCCATTATAAACAAATGTGCAAAAAAGCAATTCTAATTATAGTGTATGCTTTATAGATTTATCATTAACAAGTCACTGATATATTTATTATATGTTATGGAGTTTGTTGTATTTGAAGTTTATATCATGAATTATGAATATATATTTCATTCTAGTTTGAAACTCCTAACAATAAGCATTCATGAACCTACCAGAGGTCGAATCCGAGGACTTTGTGGTGAGCTCTAATTTATCGTCACAATTGGCTCATAAATCGGTTTTATTAGTCTAACAATTTTATATTTGCATACAAATATTATTGTTTATGAGAGTAATGCCTATGAGAGTTGTAATTGGGGACAATATTGTTGTGTTGTTCTAACTCTAGGATATATCAATCCTGGATATAGCACAATAAATATTGATAATTTTGGGGATATCTGTAGCCACGTTCGCTCTTTTCTTGATTCAAGTATTATTTTTGTTGTTTTTTCGATGTTGGATTTCTCCTAATTCTTTTGTTCACCATATAGTATTCATGTATGGGATATACACGACTTAACATCAATCAATAAGCATCGATCACATTATTATCATAGTCGTGGTATATGGTCAGTAGATTGTCTACCAGAAGGATATTGGCAGCAAAATCACCCCTCATTAAATCATTTGCCATCATGGTGGTCGAATGATATGTTCGTTACGTGTTCCGATGATGGAACTATACGATTTTGGAATCTTGTTGCTAATTATCAACCGACAGTGAATACTACTAATAATGATAGTAATAGAATTCGGTTATCAAATAGTGCTCCATCTGATCCAGAATTTGTTGGACCTGGTGCAACATTTGAATGTGCAGAAGTAAGCAACTATATGTTTTCTTTAAATATGTTTTAATAACAAAACTGAAAAGTAAATCTATTAACTGTAATGTACTTGTGTAGCGAGTTACATTGATAGTAAATGTTCTAGTAATTTATTTTTCAGTGCTCTTAAGTCATTCCATTTGTTAAGCCAAGTATGCAGTTAAAATGGTCATCAAATATGTCTCAGCCCATTTATTCGAAACGGATCATACGGTCGGCATGAATCAACTGTTAATACTTATCTATCGTGTTTGTATTCCTTTGCAAAAATTTGTAAAACTGTGAGTGCTTCAGATAACAGATGCATATATTCTACGGGCTGATAGATGATTGATTTGAATACAAAATGAATATTTTCCATTTTCTTTTGCTGTGGTCAAAGTCAAACCCAGTAGACCTGTATTCATCTTAATTGTATGATAACTATATATGACACATGCACATAAGCGTTATACAGTATTTTCGTATGAGTGTCCTGTTAACTTAAGGGGTGCCTTGATAGTTAGTTTACTCGATTTCCGATGATCGGGCTGTAAGTCTGGACCTTATTATAATTATTTTAACTTGAACGACTTGTTGGTTTCATCAACTCTGTGACATAATGGAAGTGTAGGTCAAGCTAAATGTATTAACCTGCATATGCAATGACGATAGTTGGATTTGATTGGTTACCAAGTCGCTTCACTTTTTTGTTACGCATTCTTTTATATATCATTTAATCAATCATAATCTGCCTTTTAAATCTGTGTGGTAGTTGGTTGGATACGTCACAGGTTGATGTTGACAGGATAGGATTGGATACCATGAAGCACTGAACAGCTGTTTCGTCTTAGTATGAGACTCTTCGGCAGCTCACATTCTAGATTCCTCTCCAGGGGCTGGTTGATCGTCGCACTGTATATCACCAATTAATGAATTTGGAAATTCTACTATTGGGTGCCGGCTCAGTGGTGAAGAGGGTTAGGTGCACGCCTTCCTGAAGCAGCTGTCTAGTACTTTCTGGTTTTCAATGGTACCCTACCAATATCAATCTGTGACGTATTCAATCAACTAAAATACCAATCTCCATAAACCATCTCAATTTAATATGCTCTACTTTTTTCTCTGGCTATTAATCGTTGATAAAATGTTAAGAATAGTGACATCTGTTCCTATATTGACCACTTCGTAACTTACACTGTACGAATGTTACGGATTCACGAAGCCCTATCAGCATCTTGAATTATCTTTAAGTGGGGGTTAGTGTTAGAATTAAGATCCAAAGTTATGTTTCAGGAATAGGGTTTTAAATCAGGGTTAAAGTTTTACGATTGTGGCCTAGAGTTTAGATTTGTATTACGGTTTAAGGTTAGGATTACGTAAGTGTTTGATGGGAGTATAACTTACAATTTATTTATCACTTAACCTTTAGTAACTTTAATACAAGAATCTGTAACTTGTATCATCAAAAATTAATTTCCTTATATTAGTTTAGTGTTTTAGTGTAGCTGGTTTTCGGATCTCCTAACCAGGTTTTGATTCATTCGTGACGTAATTCCTCACAGGCATTTTAAGAATCGGTAAATGTCACACACTGATTCACCGGTCGTCATTCGAATACCGATTTCTATCTGTACTTATTACTGACCATTGACATTATTTCTTTTTGAAGTTACGTAGGATAATATAAGTTTCACTATTTATTGTCTAAGTAAGGTCTCGTAATACTAAAGTGTTACTATCTTTGCATTGTCACATTAAACTGTAGATTAGTTATATAATAGATTGATTTCAGAGTCATTTATTCTTGTTAGCTTTCATTATTATAAGGTGGTAATTGTGATAACCATGTAGTTATATCAGAATCATTAGGTTACTGTTTATGTTTAAGGAAGTGTTATATCACACCACTACAGTTAATACAAGTTGCTTTCATTTTAATACTCATCAGTTTGATCCGTCTTTGCCCAAGACACATTTTTGATTCAAAAGATATGCAGTGGTAGTCTATTGCATCGTTGGAAAAGTAGTTTTATGGTCTGTTAAAAATGTATAGCGGCAAATGAATATTTCTGTTAATACTTTTCTACTGTTTTGTTTTCTTATAAATCAGCTTACAATTAGAAGGTATGCATAGCTGGTTTATTTGTATCATATTGTGCAATAGAACTGTAATCCGAAAATCAGTGAAATCTACCATGACCAGAAATAATTTTTTTTTAAAAAAAAAGTTTATTACAAGTGGAAAATAAATCTGTAAATGTTTGTTGTCAGATTATTGAGTTTAGTTGACGGGATACTCTGGATCTAGGTTTCGTACCAATTAATGCTTGTCAACACAATGTGCTTCGCAGTCTGAAGCGTTTATGATGATTTGTATCTTATTCCTTGTCGATTATTAAAGACTGTATGCTCTTTAAGTAAATGCGTCGACATATTGTTTACAGTCACATATTGCTTATATTTAAAGTAATTACTATAAAAGTAAAGAGTTTGTGAAGATAGTTCAGTTTATTGTTTACTTCCATCCCTAGTATTGAATGATTGATTTTTAACATTGCGAATCGACTTCAGTTAGTGGTGTTTGTCTGTTTTTGGAAGCGTCGTGTTTTTCAACCATCTATATGCATGTAGACAACATTAGTTCTACCGAGAAAATGCCAAAATACTGAATAAAGTAAAAGCACACAATACCGGTGAATTTTTTAAAAGAGTGATACTTTAGCCATACATCAATTAACCAATATATTTTAGATGTTACTCTCATCTATGGGTCATGTAGTATTAAGAATAAATTACAGAAAAGTTTAGATTTCAGATGAGTTGCGATAGTGAAAACAAACATTCAAACAACGACAATGCAAGTATGAACAATCACTAATAAATTTCCGTGTCAACTGAACAAGCATTTTGTCAATTGTGAGGAAATTTTAATATCTTCGTTCTTTTTTGTATCGTTTTGAAGCGTTATGAAAGCTGGACGACCAATTTATCCAGTTCTGACAATATAGCACCTCTTAAATCCTCGTTATCTACGAATCTTATTCGTCGTCCGAGAGCATATATAATAATAATTATGATAATAATTGTTATTATTATTAAATCCCGATTCTGTGACTAATGGATATTATATTAAGAACAATGCAAATAAGTGAACAATATTGTTATCGGTTAGATCTCCACGAGGCTTAACTTTAATTTGCAATAATATTCATATATAAATATGAAAATCGTTAAAAGCTAGCTACATATACGCTTTGTTTGATTTTCACCAAACCTTGATGACTGAATTCCATCTATTCGTTGACTAAATCACTTGGTAGTTCTCCCTAAGCAACTTCCCGCGCAGAAGTATCGTACTTGTTGTAGATTTGGTTCCATGTGGTATTGTGGGGCGAAAAATCAAACGACACTGATTTTTAGCAGCTCTCCATCAGGTATAAACAGAGATCGAAGCTAACAGTAAAAAATAAGTAACAATAAAGGAATGCTAGGTGATTCAATTGTATCTTGATGCATATATTTTATTGTGTTCATTTTATGTTAGATATTTCACACAGGTGTAAATGTATGTAAGTGAATAAGATAAAAGTAAATGCCTACAAATGAATGGTACAGTGGACAATACATCTATCTATATAAGAACTCATGGAAATAATCAATTTTGAATAGTTACAGCATGCACTTGAATTACGTGTCATAAATGGTTCCATCATGTGATTCAGCTAAATTGACTAGTTCCTAATTGTGAATCCTGACAATTCGCTTTTCTAATAAATTCTGATTGCTAAAATCTAGTTTTATCTTTACGTTACTAAGGTAACGTCATGGACTTATTGGCTGCATAACTGTGTCAGTGCAGTTGATCGTGTAGAGTTGTGATAGTGCATAATATTCAACTGATGATGCATCTCAGAGAATCAAATAATGTATTACATTATTTGTTTAGATATAGTTTACGAAGAAATGTATCTTATCCTTGAACCTAAACTAGCGCTAGCTGTCTGCTTACTAGTCTTTTCGATCTCAAATCCCTGTGACTCCTCACGTCGAAATTAAAGGATAAGATAAATGAACGAATATTTTTTTGTCAATTATTTAAGAAAAATATTATGTATTTAGAATTTTGTGCTAGCTAAAAATTACCTCTGTAAACTGGATACAGTTTGAAAATAAGAAGTTTCACAATTGGCTTATGGGACGGTGTCATTTTACATATTTTGGAAATTCTACTGAATGGTGACTAAATGGAATGTTTCTGGCCTTTTGCTGACTTCTGCAGCTCTACCATTTGAAATTTTTAGTATAGCTGTCTCTTCGGACTCACTTGCAACTTTGTCACTAGATTTCATTGGTGATAATTTTTTCTTAGTTATGCATATTTTAAATCTTCTGCTTCCTTTTTAACTTCTTTCGTAAATTTTGCAGGACGACTTGTAATTTGATTTTGGTGGCAGTGGTAGGGAGAGGTTCACTTAATATGCTTCTTTTAGACAATATTTCGCAGTTCAAGAAAATCATTGATGACTATTCTTAACCACTATAAATGTATACATTTATTTATTCAGTG